>OZ026617.1:47610909-47632079 GCA_964020975.1 Hermodice carunculata
GCTTCAGTTTACCCGAAGATTATACGGAATCAGTGCTGTGAATATCATCGATTTGCTGGAACAAACGCAGTAAAGGTTTTTGGCAGGTTATCGTAATAACCGTTATCAGATACAAATACGTGCAGTAAATAATCCAATAATGACAAGCGTTCATGATAATAGACCTACCGCAGGGAACAAGGCTTTGTCCCATAGTGAGTGCATAGCTTCACGTGAAGAAATACGGTTATTATAACACAAAAAGATAAACATGTTATCATATCAATGTTTTTAGTAAGTAAACTTTGTTTTGTGAACATGGACCTATTGGCATGTGTTCTGTCTGTTGGTTACTATGTCTGTTACTCACATGGCACTGCAAGTTCATTAAGCTGGTCGTTGCTTATATTTTCCAATAAATACACAAAGCGATGTTGTTGGAACGTTGAAACAATGTTGCACTAACATTGATGTCGCATGTTTAGCAAGTTTTGTTTCAAACGTAGTTTATTATACAGTTGGGGAACAGGCATACATCCCTATATAAACCCTCTCGTACATGTAGATAGGAGGGGGTAGCTTTTACAATAAAACGCAGCTTAAGACAAAATACAAGAACATTAATAAGAGTAGACATAAAACAGACGACACAGATATAGGGCTGTATCATCTGCTGATCTATTCTCTAAAATACAGCATAGTTAAGCATCAAATCGTTTCGATTTTTCAATGAATGTGTGTACATCCTTAAAATTGTTTTGTTGTCTTCAAATGACCAGTCAGAGCAACCATATGACAAAGTATTGGTGGTGAATGGGGCCAATATTATAACAATTTCATGAAAATCAATCCGAATATTTTGGAAGTTGGGACAAACAAAAAGTATCGATAAATATCCTCATAGAGATCTCCATGAACCGATGTTGCTGAATGCTGCCCATTCGCACTCTTGTGTGCATAACTGATATTCTCCTATCGCCAACAAAATAGACTGGATTCTTCTTTTGCACTTTGTACTATTTTTCAAGATGACTTTCAAATAACGAAATGTGTTCGGCTTGCCTAAATTGAATAGGAAGTTGGTTTCATAAACGTACTGTTGACGGAAACAGAGTCATTAAATTTAGCAGTCCTTTAAAAATGGGCAATATTATGTCTATTACGTACATTTTTCTGTGTTCTATTACCAATACTTTTAGGAAGCAAATTATGTAAGTATTGAGGAGTTTGGTTATTAACAGTTTAAACATGGTAATGAGTTTCTTATTTTCATGTCTTTAGCTTCATGGCTCCCACCCAGTTTTAACGTATAACTTTATATTTACCGTCCCATTCATAGCTCCACTGACTACTCGGGCAGCAGCAGCTGAACCATTTTCTAGTAATGATTCACTAGTCTTACTACAATTTGACCACACTACATTTATATATTCCAATATAGGTCGAATGAAAGACAAATAAATTGTTTGTACTGTGGACCCAGATAACTTTTATTGTAAATTCTTCACAATATTCCCCAATTTAGAACCGCTTCCAATCAAATTAGCTACATGACTTTTCAAGTTTAGATCTCTTTGAAACAATAAGACAGGGTGCTTGTCTTCTTTCACCGTCTCCGAATTATTGTTGCTAAATGCCAACTGTGGGTGATTGACGGGACATGTTTTTCTTGAAATAATCATATTTTTTTTGTCTGTATAGGTTTTAAAGTCAATAATCACTGTAGTGTGCCCTTTTCAATACGGAACAAAATAATCACTTAATATATCAGAATCAATTTAAGTTAATTTACCTCTGCGTACGGTGCTATACATATCATCAGCGAATGAACTAACGTTTGATTTAATAGCATCTACTATATCATGTATGTAAATAAAAAATAACACAGGACCTAGCACGGATCCTTGCGGTGCGCCAGCCTGAATTTCCTCAGTCTAAACAAAACCCACTTTTCGCCACTCTTTGTTTCTTATCTATGTTTAGCAAGTGTATCTTTATTTCAGGATCTTTGTTGAGTATAGGACAGCTTTAGGCCTGTTGTGTTCCTTTCACCATGTCATGAAATGTATTTGTTTCCTTCCAGATATTTTTTTATTCAAAAGGAATCTTCAAAAATGCCAAAGTAAAACCAGACCACATCCCCTATGCAGTGGTAGGGACGAATGCGGTCAACGTAGCTATGACTGTTATATCGGTAAGTTATAACAGCGTTTTATGTCTTACTGTGAATTGGAGTATCGGTTCTAAAAAATATACAGGTGGTTATAGCCCAACGGATGTTATACTGATTCGCAGGCTCAGGATCAAATCAGATTATACAGAAATATATGAACAAAGTCGGTATTTTAGCATGTCCAGCACGTGTTCATTTACACACACACACACACACACACACACACACACACACTCACACAGAGAGAGAGAGAGAGAGAGAGAGAGAGAGAGAGAGAGAGAGAGAGAGAGAGAGAGAGAGAGAGAGAGAGAGAGAGAGAGAGAGAGAGAGAGAGAGAGAGTAAATGATTGTCAGAACAGAAATTGGCTTTCAGCTAGAAACAATTTTTGGTCAGTGTTCTTTAATGCTGTATTGTTTTCCTGATGTACGTGTACGTTCATCCAAACTGCAGCACACACAGGTGAAGCTTTTCTGCTATTTTCAACTTCATTCAAGACACAGGCCCCCTCTTTGCGCAAAATGCTTGCCGTTTGCAAGTCGAGAAATGTTTTACAACCCATCTAAGAATCATTTTCGTTTTTGACGAGTTGATGCAAAGCACCAATTAAATCACAAGTTCATGTGTCTGATATCCACAAGAAGCCGCGTCACAGATGGAGCTTATTTTCCCAATATTGAGATTTCAGTATTTAGATAGTATGTCAACAAATGAATATATCTATCAACTGCCCAAAAGCATAGATTTTTGGAGATGCCGGTAATTCCATCTGCAAGAAGTGATATATCCTCTCATGCAGCAACAAGATCTCAACAGTTTTACCATAGCGCTGTGGCTGTGGCATTTGGATAGGGAAAACGTGATCATTAGAACTCCCTTTAAATTGAAACGTTGAACAAATACACCTATGTCTATGCTTTAATGTTTTTTTCGAATTGGAATGTGCCATACCACATTATATATATATATATATATATATATATATATATATATATATATATATATATATATATATATATATATATATTAGCCTTTTCTATCTCTTGCATTTACAAGCTAATGTCTGTATATTGATAGTTTTGTATCCTATTTTCTACCTTGACACGTCCTATAATCTTTACCTTTTTATGCCAGTTGTCTTGTTAAACATTGTGCTGAGACAAGAAGCCAACTATCAAAGATACACGTCCAGGTATTGCATGCTGCAAAGCATGTTTTGAAAGACCCACAGAACCTCTCAGGCTGATATGGTCTTTTCGGAATTACATGCTGAGCGCGTTTTGACAAATTATTAAAGAATAACAATAGAAATACAGAGAAATTCTTCAATGTTTGTGTATCTATGCTTTAGAGGTATGCAGTGACAGGAATGAACAAGGAAAGTATAGACTTTAAATGACGGATTTCGGGGTATTGTGATATGGAAATGTAGCAGGACATTTGTCTTTTAGATATGTATATGATATGCCACACCACTGTTATCAGCATTGCGATGAGTATTACCACGTGAACAAGTATATTATTTCCGTGTAACAGGTTTATATGGTATAATCTGTTTTAATATGAACGGAATTATTTGATTTCCGTTAATCCAATAATTTTTATACATGCTGCACCCATGTATCTATAATAGCTGACGTGATTTATGAACTGAGATAAGTTCGTACCAGTTCCCTAATTTATATTGTGGTTATCTGTCCGACCACCAGGTGCCGCTAATGGACATAGCTGGCAGAAGACTATTGCTGCTTGTCCCAATGGCAGTAATGATCGTTGACTTGGCGGTCATCACTATTTGTCTCAAGGTTCAGGTAAATATTTCTTCCTTCCTAGAATATATACCAACCTTTTAAATTGCGTTATACTACAAAGTTCAGGTCCTCTGATGTTAAATATTTTTCAATATGTTAAATCGTTGTGTAGTGCTTCAAAAGTCTGGTAAACAAGTGCTTTAAATATTAATCTAACCTTACAAGATGTTACAGTCGTACTTTCGCGTCTGCGAATACTGAACCAATCATTCTGCTTTGAAAATTTAAATGCAGAGTAGTCCTGGGGTAAGTCTTTTCTTCAATTGAAACTGTCGTTCTGTGTGCTATTCTTTAAACACAGTGCTGATAATCAAATCAGTTTCAAACTGAAACATAGAAAACTGTGCAACTTTAATTGTTCCTGCAGTACTATGTCCATTGGATGAGCTATCTGAGCGTGGCGTGCGTTATCATCTATGTCATAGGTTTTGCCGTTGGGCTCGGTACGTGTACCTTTATACTTTTAGATTACATTGCAAAAATTTATTGGACAGATCAATTAAGCGATTAAAATCATTCAAGTCAGCATTTGCGCGTCAATTATTACTTGTTTTTTGCCGTCTTAACATACCTGGTGTCGTTCAGATTCCACTCGTTTTTACGTCCAATTTACACCCGATTCTTCCAATCGTTCAGCGTCAGTCATAGACAGATAAAGTTTTGACACCTTATTTAATGAATGAGAGTAATCTATCTCGATACCCTTTGGCACGAACTAAACAGTCACTGCCACTGATTAGGTTATAGCAGACACCACCAGTGCAATCTCAACTTTTCTTATTTTGGTAGCTTGAGTGATCATTCAAATTTATTGACAGAATCTATGTTTCGTTAGATGACACGTTTTAAATGTTGATGTATTACAATTTATGTTTCAAAGGTCCCATCCCACAAATGATTGGGGCCGAGTTATTCCGTCAAGGCCCTCGGCCAAAGGCAATGAGTATGACCGCGGTCGTCAACTGGGTCAGCACGTTTATCATCGCAATGAGTTTTGAGCCCTTTCAGGTGCGTTTTAGCTTCTTCTCGCGATCGCACAACTCTCGTGAACTGTAAGAAACAATACGATACGATACTAAACGATGCAAGTAAATGGGTCAAATTTTAACGAGACCACTGCCTGCACTGTGACAGTAATTAACTGAATGATACCATATTTGCAAGCATGCATGTTATTACTTCAAACATTTTAGCTACAGGCGTTCTGGTAAATCTATGAGAACGCTCAATTGCTGCCAAAATCTTACTCAGGCTGTGAGAGAGTCGGTTGCATCATCAGGAAAACAAAAGTCGCAGTGAAATATGGTAAACAGCGTCATAGTCTCTATAATTTCCTTGACGCATTCTTTCTCTAAAAGTTCTGTTTCCTGTATTGTTGCGAATATTATTATTTGAAACACATAAATATAAAGAAGACAGCTAAGGAATATTATTCACTTTTTTATAATACACATGTTTGAGTTGATACCAGTTCACATGTGAATATGTATGTATCCAGATCCGTTTTCGTGTTTTCGGTCTTTCTCGCTATACACACACACACACACACACACACACACACACACACACACACACACACATATATATATATATATATATATATATATATATATATATATATATATATATATATATATGTATATATATACATACATGTATATGTATGTATATATATATGAATACATACATACATACATACATACGCGAGTACATAAATAATAATGTTACATGTACACATGAATATATATATATAAATATATATATATATATATATATATATATATATATAGAGAGAGAGAGAGAGAGAGAGAGAGAGAGAGAGAGAGACATGTGTATGGCTATATCCGGTTTTCTTTATTTTCTTTTAACAGAGGGCTGCCAAGGAGTATACCTTCCTGCTTTTCCTCGGTCTGATGATTCTATTTATAATATTTGTGTGGTTCAAAGTGCCCGAGACAAAAAATAAAACTTTCGAGGAGATTGCCCATCAGTTTGCACCTGGTGGTGAAATAGAAGTAGAGGAGGTGTTTGATGACCCGTTTGATGAGGCCGAGGGCGTTGATGCGTTAGATAATGGCGACAATGAAGACAACAGACTGGTCACTGTTAATTTTAAAGGGTCTGATGAATCAGAAGATTTTAAAGAAGCTAAAGAAGATACTCCTTTGAATGATTTGTCTGAAAAAAAGGAACACAAAGTTGCATGAGAAGTTAGAGCTGTTGGTGTTGGCAGTGACAGTTTTTAGTCAGTAGGGTGTGCCATTGATGTATTTTGTTTTAAAATCTGTAGAGCCTACCGATATACAAATACAACAGTAACGAAGTAATAAGGACACACTCACTGAATCCATTTCAACACCATGGAATTAATTAAGGAACTGAGTAATTCCACTGTGAATGGCAGTCACAATCCTTAGCTTAAAACCAAGGGTTGTAGAATTTACCAAGAAGCAGTTCTTAAGTCTACATGCGAGGACATGTTGCTCCCTGTGGTAAAGCGTTTCATCTTTAAAACCTTTGGCATTGGTACAATGCACCCACAGAGTCATGAAGAAAGATTCGCAAAGTGTGATCTTCATCTCACGTGACACAATTATTCAATTCTCTGGTCACCCTACTATGTGGGAGACAGATGCATTACATATTTAGTCAGGTCTCTGTGTCATGTTCATAAACATTTACATCATGTATACTGAACCAAACAAATAACGCAACCCTAAACTTTTTAACTTAAATATTTATTGTTACTTTCATATCACAGAAACAAATTAGATCCATATTCTGCAGTCTTTTGGGCATAACATGTGTAAAACAAAAACTTGAAACTGTCAACGAGGGCGCGACCAGCTGGCAATAAACAGGGCAACATTGATTTGTAAAGTTCACAAATTGGCATGTCCACTAATACTGTGTGTGATCACCATCAGCATCTGTAACTGCTATGCAACGTCGGCGAATGGATGACACTAGCCGCTGCACCATCTGCCGGGGCACACGATCCCACTCTTCTTGAAGAGCCTGGCGAAGCTACTGGCGGTTGGCGGGCGCTGGATCCCGTCTCCGAACACACTGGTCAAGGTAGTCCCAAAGATGCTCAATGGGATTGATATCAGGTGAGAAGGCTGGCCATGGCAAAACGTTAATTCCTTCTCCTTGCAGAAAATCCATCCTCAGTCTAGCGGCATGGGGCCGATCATTGTCCTGTTGAAGCAAGTGGAGTTGGTGGTGTCTAATGAAAGGGACAGCAACAGGCTGAAGGATCTTATCCCTGTAACGGGCAGCATTAAGATTGCCTTCAATAAAGATTAGCTGGGTTTTGGCTGTGAATGAAATTCCACCCCACACCATCACTGATGCACCTCCAAATAGATCTGTTTCCAGCACACAGGCATCTGAGTAGCGTTCTCCCCTTCATCGCCAAACATGTGTCCTACCATCTGCATGATACAGGGTGAAGCGGGACTCATCGGTGAATAGCACATCCCTCCACTGTTGATGGGTCCAGCGAGTATGGGCAGTAGCCCATTGTCGTCGGGCTTGCCTTCTTGCCTGTGTCAAAATTTGACCCCTGTAAGGACGCCTGGCGTGTAGATGGTGTTCTTGTAGTCTATTACGGACTGTCTGGGCAGATATTCTGTTATTGGTTCTGCCAGGTGTCTGTTGTGCAGTTCTAGTGGCTGGTTGAGTTCTGTTCCGCAGATGTGACACCCTGATGTGTCTGTCTTGTGCAGGTGTGGTTTCTCTTGGTCTCCCAGGACGCTGTCTATCAGCTGTGGCCCCAGTCTCCTGAAATCTTGTAGCAAGTCTGGATATAGTGGATTTGTGGACTTGCAGTCTTCTTGCCACCTCTGCTGCAGATAAACCAGCCTGTAGCATGCCAATTCCTCTCTCCCGATCTACTGTTGATAATCGACCCATAGTTCTTGGAATACTGTGCCAAATGAATCCCATGCTCCCCTTTTATTGTCCTTGAGGGGCTACACCCAACCAGTAAAGGTGCGAATGTTTTAGTCATTTGGGTAACACTGAATCCTGCAGTTGTCCTTGATTCAGCACAACCACCAAACTTTGAAAGCCTCATATCCTCGCACACAGTTATGCTTGGGCTGATTTCAATGTGGCCTTTTCCTGTCCCAGAATCAAAGACTTGGCCACCTTAATTTCAGGTGTCAGAGACTTGCGTAAAATAGCCTGCTGTAGTCGCTCTTGATTCATGACAATGACCCCATGGCAAGGTCAGGGTACTCGACCTTGAGGTCACACTACTTGGTGCATTATTTTAGACTAATTTAACAACGGTTCGTATATTTCTGAACTTTAAATACAGTTCCAATGTGAAAATAAACCCAAATGAAAAAGTTACGTTATTTGTTTGGTTCAGTATATAATGTACCACCAGTATGGCAATAATAAGCCAAAGCAGAAGTTACACAGGATGGCGTCTTGAGGACTGGGACTGCTCCACTGGAGGAAGAAATGTTGCCCAGAGACAGTGTTACCTGACCTCAACACCACAGTCAAAGTGTCAATACTTGTGTCTGTGAAATAGAACCATCAGGACTTTTCACTCATGGAGTTATGAACAGGTGATACAACGCAAAGATCTATGTCCCAATCCGCTTGAAGGAAGGTTCAATCATGAACATCCAGGGCTGACAATGCCTGCAGTTTATACTGGCAGGTAGTTGGACCGGTGGTGCACCCAAACTATTGTGGGAATGAAGACCACCAGACCCTAGAGCCATGACAAAGGGATTCTGAGGGGGGCCAAAAGTGAGGAAGGTCTTTTGTCCTTGCTGGCATTACTCTCATGTTAGCCTTGCTGGTTTTGGCAAAGAACTACCAGGGCAGCAACATACAGAACAAAGTGGTCGATTGGATTAGCCTCACAGCCTGCAGACAGTGGCATGGCAAGGTCTATTTAGGGAATTTGAACATGTAGTGCCAAGGCCACAACATATGCTCAGTGGTTACCAAGGTCGACAGTATCGATTCTGAAAATCAGTGTTGAGCTCAGTCTGTGGATTCAGTTAGCATTACGAACTGTTGCTGGGAGTATGTCATAGTACTTCAAACGTGCATCCAGCAGTCGCCTTCCAAACAAATATTGAGAGTATGTGAGGCTAAATTTAACATAAAAATTCGAGCAATGGACTAATGGCAGGAGATTACATGTATAAGATATAAGATCATCTGTGCCTAAGACTGATGATTGTCTTTTATAATGAACTGTTATAGTGGCAATGATCATTACCAGGAATCTCCTTTAATGCAAAAGCACACTTCCCTTCAACTTTCCCAAGCTTGTAGTAATCTTATGTGCAACCAATGGGAACGGAACCTTGCACCCATGGAGTCAGTGTCATGCTAATGAAATCAGGTTAATTGGAAGCATACAAGCCATATAGTGGTTATGAATATTTCACGGCAGTCCTGATGGATATTTTCACTGTGTGATAGTCATGAATTGATAATCTTCCCATTAAAGGTAACTTCAGGGGGTGCACAATGGTGGATGTTCAGACCCCAACTAGAGGTCGCCACAGCCAGCCACTTTCATTTGTCTTCCTGTGGACCCCAGGTCTTCAGTCTTAACCTCTGAGGGAAGTCTCTAACCATACAAAACGATTGGTTTGATTGATCAAAGTTTAATTTTCCAAAAACGGGTACTTATTGTGTGTTCTACTAAAAGTGATTGCACCGGAAAGCGTAACAACCACGGAATATTAGGTTGAGTGACAAGCTTCCTGGAACCAACACTCAATCGAAACTATCTCCAAGCATTTCTGTCTCAGAAGAACACAGCTTAGCAAACAGACTTTCACCAGACATTAGCAATCAAAATAACTTAAATTTGTCCAAAGGAAGGGATGTAATGTGGACAAGAGGCCAGAGTCAAGTCCTTTCTCACCAGTTGATGGAGAGAAAATCCCAGGCAAAATTCTGTATTCCAGGTAACTCTCAGTATGATTTGGCGGTGGATCCTGGTACGTCATAACGGTACAAAGCTGCCTGAAAAAAACTACGTCTGGAACTATATCTTCCTTTGCTTAGCAATAGGAAATAAGGTGATAGAGGGTACTTCCTTGAATTATTTTGTACAGAAAAGGGTAACATGTACATGTATTAGAAAAAGAAGATCCGCGATACTAAGACAGCAGTTCTCGATCACAGACATACTCAAGGCTTTGCTAGGGGCCCTTATAACCAAGTATCACTAAGGAGCTGTAAAAATTGTTCAGGCGCAAAAGTATGTGTTTCTCAAAGCCATATTCTTGTGGATTAAAAATATTTACTTTTATGAAAGGGATATAAACAAAGTGGGTCATGTAAGTCTTACTGTTTAATTATAAATAAACTGCATGCTGCAAATATAGCACCTGGAGTTATAACAGGAGAGGTGCTTGGACAGAGTTGTAACAGGAGAGGTGCTAGCACTGAAATGTAACAGGAGAGCTGGAGAGGTGCTAGCACAGTTGTAACAGGAAAGGTGCTTGGACAGAGTTGTAACAGGAGAGGTGCTAGCACAGAAATGTAACAGGAGAGGTGCTAGCACAGTTGTAACAGGAAAGGTGCTGGCTCAGAGTTGTAACAGGAGAGGTGCTAGTACAGAGTTGTAGGAGGAGAGGTGCCAGCACTGAGTTGTCAGCATTCTGCGGAATCACTAGATAGCAGCGAAGACAGTTACGATCTTTTGAATTCTCCTTTGCTAGAATCAATTTGGGAGTGCCCTTAGCATCTGTCATGCAAGGGAGTAATGTTGCTTAAGAAGTGAAAGATTTTAGAAATTGTTGAGGGACATTAAAAGGATTTTAGAAATTGTTGAAGGGCATCCAAATGATTTTAGAAATTGTTGAAGGACATTAAATGGATTTTATACATTGTTGAAGACATTTATGTTTAAAAAAAAGATAATTTTATAGATAAGAATAGTATATATGCATACTGATGCCGGTCATCCGTAATGAGCAACTCTTGGTCTGTGGTTTAAGGTGCAGATGGATGCCATTATACCATGTGCAAATACTTGTGACATTTGTTAGTCACATAATCATATTTCCATGCATTTTACTGTTTTAGCTGCCTGAAACTGAATATTTTACACGTGAATGTGATTGCGCGCAGGGTGAAGACGTTGCCAGTACCCCGGGGTTTGCTTATACCTCTGTAACACTACAACAGATGCACCGTGCCAGTACTGTGCAGCGCCAAACAGAGCATTTTGTATCGTTAATCAACCCAGAATGTGAAATAGCTGGCTGACCTAATTTAGATGACCAGCCTTGACGTTGGGGGTCTTTATTAAAGTGTATCATGGTGTGTGAAGGTCAGTGGTCATACCAATGTGTTTCAAATGTCCAACAATGATTCACCGTAAAGGTAGTTCTATATATTACAGGCAAAAAAGACCATTAGGGATGTGGACTTCCGACTTATTTCATCCTCCCAATTCCTTATTGAGTATGTATTGAGATGAAGAACAATGGTCCTTAACCCAGTGATATGATTCTTAGTGATATGTCTGTGTGTTTTTTTTTTCTAGACATGGGTATTAGAAGGCCTATGGTCATATGACCAAGGGTGACTGCGAGCTTAAAAGTCAAATCCTTGGTGACACATGAAACTTCACCTGTATAAACCATTTCCCAAGCAGAGCGATACATGCCACAGCTGTCAGGGTATAACCATTCTCGGATCCGCACATCCGGGAATCTTAGCTTACATGCCCGCGTTACTCGGTGAATCTCCCTGAAAGCGTCTGTGGATACCCATTCAATGTATGCTAAGCGTTACCCGAAAACCAGCGCTAAAACCCCAAGTTATGATCGTCAAAATATCTGCAATTTTTTATTCAGTAGCAGAACTCGGCAAAATGATGCTGCCTTCAGAGTTATTTTGTTGATTTGCGGTCTACAACATGGATATCATTTTGGATAAAAATGTCTAATTTTACATGGGACTACATGCGATGTGGAAAGTGTTTTCACAGGGCCCGCTCAATTGCATAACAACAGCAGTCAGCTGATAAGCAGCTTATGACGCGTTGGCGGATCCGAGAATAGTGATCTGGTGTGACCCTGTCGTGTGAACACTATTGTAGGACATGTTCAGAAACAGTGCTCCTGTGCCATAGCTCGCAAAATGCGGGCCACAACGCGAATATATTTTACTGATATAGTGCAGGACAATTGAGGTGAATGTTCGCGTGTTTATGGATGCAATGGTTTCAAATGAATACGTTAATTTTTGTTTGAGTTGGAGTAGAACCTCTACGTACACATTTGCATCGTTTGTAAGTCATGATGTGCCGATTGAAAGCCTCGTCTACATCTGAAAAAATAATAACAAAGGACACATGACCAGCACCCTTGTTTTGGGGCACTTGATGGGGTTGAGTTGGAGGGGGAGTTGCATTTTCATTTAGGTGGAATAATTTTTGTAACTAAAGCAAGCAGGACAATTCATACCAAACTGAAAGGGCGCTTGACCTGGTTAAACGGCCAAGGCCGAAAAATCGGTGGGTGACAATGTGTTTTTGGGTAGACGCATTCAGTCATGCAGGTCTATATACACTATTTTCGGAATTATTACAGAAACGCTACCCCAAATTCATTTTGTAATAAATTTAGGGATCGTTTGTCTCACAGCAGCTGGTGTATTAAAAGTGAAGATAGTGGGGGTTTCAGGGCATGAGGTCGTGAAGTGTGAACAAACCTCCAGACAAGTGACAACAATGTACCCACCCCAGGCTATGAGCCCAGCTTACTGAATGGATAGAAAAGAATCCGGGAAATTAAGCAAATGTTGAGGTAGAGCTTTCTTATAGATATGTACTTTAATTTTACTAATTATTGCAATATTAGTAACTTTACAATGATCTAGTTCCAATGCATCCTTTTGATATAACTGGTGTAATTGCGGAAAATACTGCAGGAAATTGTGATAGTCGGCAGCGGACGCCGTAATTGATGCATGGATATGGATATTTCAGTTGCCTTTATTACCAAATGATATCTTGAAATTTTAATTCAGTTTCTTTAAATGGTATTTCGAGAAATTGATTGCATGGACTACTGAGCGGAAAACCAAGACGTAGGCCAGATTTGTAAACATAATGGCCAAAATTGAAAAAATGATTACAATTCTGCAGCTTTTGCGCGGCCACCGAGGCAACCTTCTGTCTGGTCCGTCAGATGGCGCTGGCAGCTTGTCTCGCTCTGTGACAAGTCAAAGTGTGGCGCTTCCGTGCAAAGAGTGAAGAGTGACACGTTTGTTGTTTAATTTCATTTTATTGTGTTTCAGTTTTTGCCACTGTATCATTTTTTATTTTTCCTTATTCACAAATCATTCTATTGGGTAGGTTCCTTAATTTTTAGTCTGCAGGACTAATTGGAAAGAACATTTATACTTGTTATGAGTTAGATTTCGATGGTGCAAAGTGGTATAGGTGTGTTCACATAATTTGGTGCGTTTTGCGCACAACGAAGCTACCTGGTAACCAGGCAAGCAACTGTAATGACGGTGTCACGGAGGGTAAGCACCATCTTTGCAGACTAGCAAAATATTTAGCAATATTGTATTAATCATTGTACAATGTCAGTTATACTACAAAGTGTGCAGTATTAGTAGATGTGTATGATTTTCTTGCTTGGTTGAAATAGGTGCAGACTGTAGAGTCAATGGACCATAGAATTATTATGAAACAATTGCCCTTAAACTTATTATGTTTGAGCAAGATATTTATTGGTGTGGGGTGTGTGGTCACGTGAAGACTAGAAATTCCTAAACTTATGGAATCATGTCAAGTTATAGGTACTGCCCGTTAAAATAATTACTACTAGGAAGTGGTTCTGGGCAAAAAGACACAAATGCGATACAAACTAAACTGTGGCTGAATTTATGGCAGACACATGTTTTATGATTTTTATTTCTTCTTTCCCGAGATATACCTTAATATACGTGTTCACAAAGAAATTCAAAACAGCAGTCACCAAACTGCACTTGCACCTGGTACCGTCCCTTTAAAAGGTTCCTGAAAATTTGCTTGGTCACTCGTGTTATAGTTTCCAGAAAAATATTCCATGACAAACGAAAAAAAAAATGCAAATCGGCATGTTCGTAAGACAACCAGAATGTTTTGCAGTGAATTTGGTGCTTCGTAGGTCATGTTCATCATAAATGTCTGCAGCCCTTTACACTGGAGATATTTGTGGACATAAATCAAAGTTAGTCTCTCTATTCATAGAAATTTTATTGTTGTTCGATAGATGTAACTCGACCATGTTAAGGTTACGTTTTAGGGGTTTCTGTGTGCAATTAGTCAATTGATTTTGAACAGTTATGGTTCGTCCTCCATCCTAGGTAACACGTGTATCAGCAGGGATCTATATGGGACCAACCCTTCCTTGCGCCAGTCTGTCTATAAATGTCTGTATTTCACATGGTGCTGGAAACAATGCATCTAGCTCTCCGTTTTAGATAATTCCCAAGATAATGGTCCAGTCTTCTGTGCCATCTTGCACTCATTTTGTCCGATGCAACTAGGACAGGTTTATTTGAGCAGTTTCATTTGACCAAACCTTGCTTGAACGGAACTTTGTGTGATATGTATGTTCTGCACACGTTCAGCCATGCATGGAAACTTAATAACCAATATCGGGGTTTGCATTTGGTTACAGACCAACAGCATTAAACAAGGTTTTGTTACTCTCCATCTTTACATTGCTTTGGCTGGCCTGGGCTGGACATGTTGCACTACTCAAACGAAAATGATTAGCTCTCCAACACACTGATACCGACTGCCATCTTGTCGGGCATGACCCTACCTTCACTTTGTCTCCATTTACACATTGTCAAACAGGGAGCGGTGTCCCCGTTTCTGAACCATGTTGAACTCCGTGTGATTGAAATTGTGTCATGCAAAACTGATGTTGCAATGCGGCAAACTCTTACGTCTTAGTTATGTCTGTTTGCCAACACAGAGACACCCTTTTTCTTTCTTTCTTTCTTTCTTTCTTTCTTTCTTTCTTTCTTTCTTTCTTTCTTTCTTTCTTTCTTTCTTTCTTTCTTTCTTTCTCTCTTTCTTTCTTTCTTTACCAGCTAATTTGTCCGCCCTTTTTCTCGGAAACAATTATAGAGCGAAACTCCAAACTTGGCACAATTGTACTTCTATAGATGAAGTCTTGACTTTTTATAACGAGAGGTTATGCTTTTCAAAATTGTGCAAATGAGGGCTAGTTAAAGTTTTAAATCCTCAATATCTTATATTCTGGTTCCGAGTGTATAGGAGTTCGATCACAGCAAGGCAAAGGTCATCTCAAGTATCAAGGTCATGTCAAGGTCAAATGTCAATTTTAGGTCAAAATGCCATTTTAAAGGTCAAGGTTCACTTCAGGTAGAGGTCATCTCAAGGTCAAAGGTCATTTCAAGGTCAAAGGCCACTTTTGATGGTGGCTTTCTTCTGGCTGTAACTTGGTCAATTTTTATCCAATTGTGATCATGTTGTGCTCAAATTGTAGCTATTATAACACTACACATTTTTGAAACTTACATGTGACCTCTAAAGGTCAAAGGTCCACGTCATTTGGATCTTTGAAACTTTCATTCAGCCATAACTCGGCCAATTTCCACCCAGTTCTAATCATGTTGGACTCAAATTGTAGGTATTGCAACACTGCACATTTTTTGAAAGAACATATAACCTCTATAGGGCAACGGTCAAGGTCATTTGGCCTTTTGAAAGTTACATGTTGCCATAACTTTGTTAGCTAGGCCCTACCCCATGAAATGCGAATGCATTTCATACATAATGAAAGGCTAGGTGTTTGGAAACAAGAACACATAACAAATAAGACACGTTTGCAGTCAGTGTGCTTGTTGTATTAAGTTACATATTAGTCGGCATATATTATTTTTTTATCATATCACAATTAACTGATGATCTGTAAAAGGCAATACAACAATATTATCCTGTCGTCATCTTGAGAAATTTGACAAGATATGACGAAAGCTATGTTTTATGAAAGGTCTGTCAACTGTCACACTTCGCTGACGGCATTCTCATAGTTTGTTCATTTTTCTCTCAGTGGGTTCCAAGGGCAAATAAACTGTGCACACTCAGTCCATTAAAGATCAAAGGACCCTTCCTGTTTGTCTTATAATATGTACAAATAATATATTGGACACACCATTTACAGTCTCCAAATTGTAGCACATTTCTGAAAGGCCGTTTTCTTGAGAGTTTGCAGTGAACAGCCTGTTGTGCAAACCGATGAACTGAATTTGTGAAGAAGTTGGCGCGTCATTTGCCGTGTAACAGCGTGAAAGGGAAGACCGTAGTTCGCAAAATATAAATATTTCTGTTGCTGCACGGCACACTATGTTCCCAAGGGCAATGTCCTTCCAACAGGCATGCTTACGAGTTACTCCTAAAATATGCTGATCGAATTAAAATACATATTTAGCCGCCGTTGCCGTCGAACTTAGCCACCGTTTTGTCAATGGGGCTGCCATATTTCACAGTATAACGAGGACGTATGTCCGATGTGTGGGCTGATAGTTGATGGAAAGCTGTTGCATTGCTTATATTATATTGTAGGTTCCTTGATGCCATGTAAATTGCAGCCTAGAGGTACAAGAGGGTACAGAGCCATATACATTTAGATATATTAGACATATTCCAATATTAGTATCTGTTGTTGGCTGTTAAATGATGTGGCCTTGTAAAATGTAACATGTCGGGAAACTAATTAATTATCAGTCCCTAGAGTCGTAAAATATGTCATTGGTGTAATATGTTTTGCTACTTGTAACAAAATAGGGCATAAAGGTTTATTCGATTGATAAGCGGCAGCCAAGCTTAATTTTGTATTATCATTATGTCCATTACAACGTTGAAGTTTTTCGTGCCATCACAGAAATTTCAACATAATCTAGAGAAAGCAACATCAAAGTAACTCGGAGTTACGATTTGTATACTTCAGTGTTTTGTCTCCAGGATTGCATACATTACTCAAAATGTAAAAGCCCCGTCGACTTTGGAACCGCTAAGCTACTCTAAAGTTTGAAATCGAGTCAGAGCAATTATGCGAAAATCAACCGTAATTTGGCACCATACTTTTGTATTTTATCAGGGATGGATGGTGTTTTGCATTGACATGAAACAATAAACCGATAATAAATTGATGACAGCAGACTTGCCAGTAAAGGTCCGTTGTTCCTTAAGGATGTTTTACAGTGTGCGAGCATCGATAGTCCCTAGATGGTCACGTGATAAAGTAGGGCCTAATATATTTGGGAGAAATGTCCGGTAGGCCACACGAAGTTGACAAAGCTATTAAAGTTTATCGTCGCCTTCAGAATATAAAATTTTTCAAAGTTGTTTCATTGGAAGATAAGTATCAGATACTAGTATATACATTATTTAGGAGCATTTGTCAGTCAACATGACATAAAAGCGATACTCATTGTTGTCGTCAAATCATGTTGAAAAGGGAGAGCAAGAAAAGAGGCTTCTACTGCTCACCTGTAGAGGGCATTTCAGTCATTCAGTGCTAGAGTTGTGTAGTCTCATTACTTTCCATTGTAATTTACAGGTCAATAACTTTACAACCACTCGTTGCAGAAACAGCAAAATTTGTGTGGTAAAATTATGCAAATAGCCTAATCGTTCACATAAATTTCATTCTTGCAGCTTTAAAAGTAGTCTTTTAATTTGAGGTTAATTTAACAGGCAACCCAATGGGAATACACATCTCCAGCCCAGAAGAATTCTGCGTGTTGGATGTTGTATCCAGCTGAATATACAGGTAATTGGTAATTATGGCCTCTCCTTTTTGAAAAGTGTCGTAACGGGGGCCAGTTTTATGTGGCTTGCAAGGAAAATGTAATTGTATCTTTTCCTTCTTGGTATGCATTCACCTAATAGGTTCACTCCATGTTTTACGTAGCCATACCTTGACCTTTACAAGTGGACCGTTCATAAATACGCAGTATGCATATTAATTTCCCGCCACAAAGCACGGGTTTGACGCCTGGCGACCACGGGGGACCTGCGGGCCGCATCACTGTCACTGACAGGCCATATGCTCATTTCTCACAAAATTAGCATTTTTATTTAGACTTTGAAGTTCACAAATGCCAAACTTGTATTTTTCTAGTACTCCCCGAGCCATCTTTAAAAAAAAATTCCATATGCCTTCAATGAGAATGCTGTATTTCCAAAATATTAGTAATATCCCGCTTGTCTGCACACCCGTATCTCGCCGTATCTCACCAAGCGAGACTAGGCAATTAGGTATGCAGTTGGAGCGGGAACTTAATGTGCATATCTCCTATTGCATTGGTTTTACTTATGACCATACCGGACACTCAGAGGTCGGGACCTGTGTGGCCACGCTTTAGTGTTTTAATTTACTTCACTCTCCACGTTACATTCAAGGTTGTATCAAGCGCTTCTACTTATGAACCTTTGGAAATCAGTAACGAACGAAAACAAATAAGGCGGGTCACGCTTACAATCTGATAACTATTGGTTGACAACACCCACTGCTGGAAGTGTCAAATTTGTATAATCACTATTTGCATATTACATTTTAATTATTCATAAGTTGCAAACATATCAAGTGGTGCTGTCGAAAGAATAGTTTTTAAGATGATAGGTGGCAAACTTGTACTTTTTGATGATTTTAAGCAGTGAATACGTAATGATACCGCTTTCAACAGAATACGGGAGTGTCCCCAGGAATGAAGCCTTGAGGCACTCCACAGTTAATTGGCAGGTAATCAGTAGTTGCTGAAGTTAGCTGAACACATGGCGTGCGGTCTCTTACATATTTTTTAAACCGTAGTAATTTTCATCATTGATACCAAGACAATTTTGGGCTTGAAAATGATTGTGTTTATATCCGCCATATCAAGCACCTTTCTTAGGTGTAGATATATGACACCTGCTAACTTAATTTGTATGTGGTCAGCAGTCTTTTGAATATAGGGGCAACATTGTATGGAAAAAATATCAAAGGATGTTGGGGCCTCCCAGACTACAAGTACTTTTAAGAGACATTTTAAAAATTGATTTTTAGAGAAAAAAAAGGAAAACAGTGTATATTACCTTACCATGACCGCTTTTATTTTCTAAATGATGTTTTGTATGATGTTCGTTACCTGCTTTATTGATCTATTCTTATTTAACGTTTTGTCTTGTTCGCTGTATATTAATGTGTGTCCATGTGTCAAAGAGGAGCTGGCAAGTCAAAGAGATTTTATTTCGATGTCTGGCTCTTTTTCGAATACTCAGTGAAGAAATAAAGTATATTCACAATAAAACATGAAAACCCATGTCAGGTCGTTTATTAAAAGTACAGGCACGCAAAAGCACTTTAACAAACATAGACCAAATGAATTGAAAAACAGCCACTATTTGTGACAAAAATGTACCTGATCATGTCTGACCTGTTACAAAGGTGACTGCTATAGACATATCCCACGTTGAATACTCCTGAGGTTACCTCCGAATTGTCATTAAGAAAAGGTAGTAATGCATGCTGTTGTATATAATTTTATTTGGCTTAAGAAATGCCTACCTGTTAATTTTGGTGTTGTTACAGTGTGTATATGAAATAAAATATATTTAATGAGTTACTGAATCTGTTATCATTTTGTCTTACTTGGAACGAGCAACATCCAGTGAGAGAGTATTCCAGCTTAATGTGCCACGTGCATGAAGAAACGAAGCACGTGGTAAAGTTTGGTCGATGTAAGTATTCAGATATATATATATTTTTTTTTGGGGGGGGGGGGGGTCTGGATTTGAAGATGACTTTATACTAACGGTTACATTGACTGGAAGATGGTCTCACTTTGGACTGGTTTGCCGGAGGTTTATTCAATAAATAAATAAATAAATAAATAAATAAATAAATAAATAAATAAATAAATAAATAAATAAATAAATAAATAAATAAATAAATAAATAAATGAATGAATGAATGAATAAACAAACAAATAAATGAATAATTTACTTTAATTGGTATCTGGTCCCACTGTTGACTGGTTTTCTGGAGGTGTATATAGAAATATATATATATATATATATATATATATATATATATATATATATATATATATATATATATATATATATATATATACCTATGCATACATATATTTCAGTAACCTGGCTTCTCTTTGTCAGCTGTTTCCTCGAGGCCAGCTGTGCATGCATGTGGTTGTGATGGTGCTATCATTTCAGATATTGCTTGTTACTCTGGCTTTTATGCACAAGTTGGATTATTATAGATTTTTTGTGATTCCACGGTGAAGAATTTTATGCAGAACTAGTGCAAGAATCAAAACAGGAAAGCAATAGCAGTAAACATGAACAACATAAAAATGAAAATATTAAGAGGGTTCAGGTATTCCATATCAAGGCCATTAAATATGAAATACAGAAGAGAAAATGGTTGATATATAGAATTCTCTCAATCTGATATACAGTCAAACCTCGATATTTTTATGACACAATGTAGGCAAATCCAAAGTGCCATATAAACAAAACTAATGGATAACGAAATTGATATATGGGAGGGTAACTTTGTTACATATCTATAAATGTTTAACCCATAATATTTTCACACATAAATACAAAAGTGATTAGCGTGATGCAAGAAAAGAATTTCCAACAATCACTTTGTACCTGGAACTTAAACCGATCATATCTAAAATGATGGTGATAACGATGATGATTTTCATATTCTTTATACCCGGAGAAATGAAATATACATGACAAAAACGTCAAATGACAAAGTCTATTATAGAGTACGATATAGGATTACATCTAACCAGATACACAGAAGCATTTACCCAATACACGCCAGAACAGGCAAAATGCTTGATATCGGCAGACAGATTAAAGTGGCAATATAAAAAGAGAAATGCCCATTGACTCTCGAAACATGCTGACGGAAACGGAATTGTAGGGTTCCATATAATGGTGTACCAATTCAATGGTTAAAATCCGTTCAGAGTCAATGAGTGTAGAATACCAAGGGTCCTGAATTTGTTCGTGCGTAATAATCGAGCTAGCTATGACTGCATCGCCTTTTACCATGAAAAAAGAAAAAAAAATCTAGAAAGGAAGATTTGCTTTAAAGCAAATCTGTCTGTGTGCCTTCAAAAGCTGGTAAATATTAAATGGTACAACTTTTGT